>CM062816.1:690853730-690858675 GCA_031772625.1 Pinus tabuliformis | reverse complement strand
AATTGCACCGACCAAAGTTCACATGAAATTATCCTTGTTATGCAATAGTGTATAGTCCAACTCCGAATCCATACTATTAGAGCCAATGGAAGTGAAGATGTGATATGTTTTGGACCTACCGGTTTAGATGAAGACCAATGTAGAAGAGTTCAAAGCATGACACTTATATATCACAAATGAACACCATGTTGAAGCTACTAATTTATCTCTTTCTCTTCTATGAGGACATCTTGTCTTATTAGATTTGTGTATTATATAGCCATTTTTTATATGTAATTTACCTTTTTTAACTAATAATTCCAATGTATATAAGTCCAAGAGACAGATGTGGAAGGTGAAGAGAAACATATGGAATATAAATAGATATATAAGGAATATGAAGAGTCATGTTGCAAGTGCATATAGGTCATAGAAGATAAAGAGCCATGATTATACTTAAAGATCATTTTCATTTGTTATAAATAGTTCCTCATAACATAAAGAAGGGCTTCGAATCTTAGAGATTTGGCCTAACTAGCTTATCTAGTCATGCATAAGAGAGATAGTAATTCTATGGAGAAACAAGTTGTAGCTTCATGTTCCACTATTAAAGCTAGTGTTTCACATATATAATGGTGTACTTATAGTCTTTCATTAATTATCAGAAGCTCCTTGAGACAACACCCTTTCATGCGTGTATCGTGAATGAAATAAGACTAAACTTTATATGTTTTGTGGTATATGTTGATGTAATACATACTAAAAATGATGAATTGTTTCATTACGTTGGACATGGATATTGTTGAAAGAGTGGTGTTTACTCTTTCATGATTGTTAATTATCTTATGAACTAATTTGCAGGTTAATGAATAAGTACTTCTCCTTTGCTTGATTATCTCTCATAGGATAATACTATTACTCCCCTACTATAATATTATATCTCTGTTTTTGGTAGGACCTCCCTTTACACTCTACATTTGATGTCACATGGAAATTAAATTCTTGTTGTGCCAAAATTATGTTTACGACCTCTTGTGTTTGTGTTATGGAGAAAGAATACCTCTAAATCACTCATAATGGTGACAATACCATATAATCATATGTGGTTCCTCCTACAAAAAATGTGAGGTGCAGTTTGGACTTCACATTGGTTAAAACCCACTTTATGTTGGTGGCCTCTAGCATTGTTAGCATAACTATACTGACATGATATGTTGAGACAACTAACAGAAAAATAGATACGAGGGTGAAGGACACCATAGTTGTCGAACAAGAGGAATCACATGTAACTTCCATAAACCTTAACTAATAATATACATTATAGAGAGTCATGAAAACCTAAGGAAGTGGGTTGTGAATAAAGTCATAAACGAGGTGTTCAAGAAGAAGAATGGTTGCATTATTTGGTGAAGAAATTTTCTTTTTGTATTTTGTTGATTCTAAGGATTAGCTTGCTACTTTTTGTTTGTCTTTTCAAATTCTCATGGTTATTTCTTTTAATTTTTCTGTTGTGCTTTAGTATTTATGCTTCTTCTTTTTGTGTGAAAGATCCAAAGGAAAAGAACTCTATGAAAGAACAAAATAATAAAATCCAACTAAGGTATAAAATCTATATCAATGCTTATGAATATAAAAAATCGATTGAATAATTAAAGTAAACATGACGAGGTCCACTTGAAAAAAGGATAATGATAATAACTTCCATGAAAGTGGAAAGTTTAGGGAGTAGCTCTAAAACATTGGTAATGTTTTTCTACATCATATTTGTTGTTATGAAAGATGAAGTTGTCTAATACGACAGATCATTGGATGTGAGCGATCATGTGGGAGACAAGGTAATGAATCCTCAAAATATAAATAATAATAATAATAACATGATTATTGTGTGAATGATATAACGGGGGAATTTGTTGTTCTCATGCTCAGGTAATGTGTAAGATATTATATTATTTTTTATTACTATTAATTATGTGCTTATATTAATATAACTAAAAAGTTTCACTTACGATGTGCGAAGACATGCTAGAATTGAATATGCATTTGGAACAAGAGTGTGTTTTGACTTTGTAATAGAACCATTGCTCAAGTAAAAGATCAATGGAAATGGATTGTGATAGAGGTGACCACCTAGGAAAAGAAATAGAGAGTGATGCATTCTTTCTTATTATATTCTAAATAAAAATGAATTTGAAACATAGAGGAAGGTGTCCCTCTTAATGGGAGGGGGATGTAATACTCCTGGAAAATTACAATATGACATGGTTTTATTTAATTATTGGATGGAGAAAATAATATGACATGTGATAAAATATATTAATAAAAATATTATTTTGCAATAATATAATTAGAGATTAATTTTCTTTATGTTCTAATCCTCCCAAGATAATGTTAAAGGATAACATGAGAGATTAACCTCTAACTATTGGGAAAAGTGCTTAAACATTTAGTTATCCAAGGAAAGGAAATGAAAACAAATCCTCCTATATATCACAGGAGAATGATTACAAACCACAATGAATAAGGTAGGGCTAGACACAAATTCCATAGTGTGGATCTTGTGAATGAACTATGGGAGATAAAGATAGACTGAGATAAAAAAATTATACTAGTGGGAGGGAAAGATTGGTAGATCTTAGAGAGATAGCAAGAAGCTACTATGAGGATTTGCACGGGGAATACATAACAGTGTTTGGTGATATTTTCCTAACATTTAGAGGATACATCAAGGGGAAATAAACAAATTTGTTGGTTCAAGGTTGGGTGGAACTGGAGGTATTTAACACGTTCCTAGAAGAATTCAGATAAATAAAGTTTATTTTTTCTGTATTTGATTTTAATATAGAAAGTAAATAAAGAAAATGATTGTATATTGAATAAAAAAATTTATTGGTGCATGATGATTGTGTAAAAAGATGTTATTTACAAACTAAACTTGTCTCTTTTAGCAGAAGGAATAATTGTTGAATGAAAAGATAGTGTTGCATGCTAACTTTGTCTAGTAACGGTACTAATATTGAAGACATGAGGTTTGGTGTGGACTAACTTTGTTTCTATAAATGATAGAAAGGGTTATGGTTTCAGTTTTAGAGTTGTGGGGTGACATTTAAAAGGAAAAATGTAATAGTAAAACTTCAACACTGAAAATATTATGTCTAAAACTTACAGTGACTATTTTCCCTGGAATCCTACGAGGATGGTTTTTGATACCTCATATTCAAATCTTAAAAATAATATAGTTACATGTATATTTTTATACCATAATGAAAGTCCATATATAGTAATAATAATTTAGGTAGAAAATTGGTTTTGAACAAAAATGTATAGGTTAGAGTACAAGTATTGAGAGTAATAACCTCACTAGTTGGTCTAATTACTCAGTCCCAACATGGAAGGTAGAACGAAAAGAACTAGTAGTAGTTCCACATGGAACCTTTAGGTCTCTGGACTAGATAATATAAATTCATAATTACATATATAAAAACTAAATGCAATATGTGTAGCTATAGACATGGAAGAAAACAAATATTGATTTGGTGAACCTTCCTTATAAATATTGCATACTATAACAATAAAGAATGATAGTGTTTTTGTATAGTGTAATAACATAAATGCCAATATTAATAGGTATATGATCTATCTAATATCAAATTTTTCATAAATAGAGGAATCTGATATTTAGTAAAAATATAAGGTTAAATTATGTACAAGAAGAATTGAAATGAAATAAAGAAGCTAACTTCTTTTATGTTAATGAAAAAACATCAAACTCCCCCAATAAAAGAATGGTTAAAACTGTAAAGGTACTAAAAATGTTATAGTGATAAATCTTGCTGAAATGTGTTCATTGACTTAGCAAAATTTCATGGGATTGTAAATGTTGGACCTCTCAAGGCTTGAAAGGAAAATTACTAAAGAAAACATGTATGCTATCAAATATAATTATAATGTACGAAGATGTATTAAAGTTATTTCAAGTTTATTTTTCTCAGGAAGTTGCTTGTAGCCGTAGAGAGAACTCAAATATTACTAGCTAGAGAAAAATAAACAGTAGCCATGGTAGGCCAATTTCTTATAGAAACTTGAAATGAAAAGAAATATTACAAAAATTAATAACCGTCTTCAGTGTGTCGAGGAGTCACACTCTGTCAAAGATTTAAAAACCTAGTATTTCCATGAGACCTAGAGAGAAGAGAGTCAACCAAACTCCATGTTTATCATAAATTAAACACCATGACACCTTGATAGCTATAAATTCCCAAAAATGACATATACATGAAACCCATTAGTAGAGAATCTTCTAATATAGGAATAATCCTTAAAATGAAAAGAGGGTTATACCCTCGTGCACAAGGTTTTTCTATACTTGGGAAACAAAGAAGAAGTAGTTTCAAAATTTGTTCCAATCCATATGGGAAGGCATAAGAAAGAGAAAGAACAAGGGAACCACCCACACTTAATATCTTGTCAAAATTCTAAAGTAAGAACACTGATGGAAAAGGCAAAACTACCATTGATAACATTGTGTGAATGGGAGGGAATTGCTTGGATTGGGGGATATGTAAGACACTGGAAGTAACTAGAATTTGTAGTGTCATGTTATGTATCAACCCACTGTGTCATGAGTTAAGTCCCTCTAGCGCAGTCCTTAAATCTCCTACTAATTAAACAATTCACATCAACAATTTGAAGAGAAAATTTCTTAGTAAGACAAAGAGGAAATACAGAATGACTTTAAGAGGAACTTTGAATGAGAGGAAAATAAATTGAATATGTAGTATCTATTGAATTTAACATGAAATAATACCATAATTAGATACCTTCAAAGGCATCGATGTTGTAGTACAACCATTCCATGTAACCCTAGTCTATCATGGCATAGTTATAATCGAAACCCATTAAAAAATATTACAGGTAGAAGAACCCTAGGGTTCATAGGATAGATGATAAAATTGCGAAGTGATTTATC